>OX383936.1:28707500-28718319 GCA_947532085.1 Elegia similella
TTCTATCTACATTCATCATCTATCTTATACTGTATATATTTCTTTCTTACTTCATCTCATACTGAATTTAGACTACTTCACGTGCTATACATAAACTGTTATACAAAAGCTACAAAACATAAACATGTTTTGGATAAAATCCACTGTTTTATGGATGTGTCCCGTGTTTGGATTTGTTTTACGTTATTGTTATCACAGATGGTATTTTTCAATACTTCTTGGAAAACAATTCACGCAGCGTTTCTTTTATTAATAAGTTTTGTTAACTTACAACAATAACTGAGAAATACTGCTCTTTTTTCGTTGTCACACATAATTTCGGAAATATTATTTTCATTTAAGGTAGTTTTTATTTTATGTGTGAGGTCGATTCTTTCCGATCCATACACGGGACACTCCAAAACAGCGTGCAGGATACTTTCTGGGACGCCGGGCTCGCAGATGCATGATGGGTTCTCCTTACATCGGAATCTGTGCAGATATTCGGAGAACCCACCATGCCCCGTCAATATCTGCGATGTAGTCATATTCGGCGATATTTTCCGCACTATACTATAGGCCGTTGACGCCGTCGGGAAAAATACTTTAGTGGTCGATGCCGTTTCCCCAGACTCGTATCTACGATCCCATTCGCGAAGCGATTCCTTACGTAGGTTTCGCTTCGCGAATGAGACCGGGCAGAGATCGTAGTCCGGTTGCTTTTTTAGCTTTGTTGCGGCCTCTTTGGCGAGTTGATCTGCCCTCTCGTTTCCCTCCAGCCCCGCATGCGCCTTGATCCAGAACAACCTGACAACTTTTTTATGCTGATTTGCATAGTTGAGGTTACTTCTGGCTTCAACGGCAAGGGGATGGAGGGAAGCGAGGTTTGTAACTGTCTGAAGGGCGGACATCGAGTCACTGTATATCGCGACGGCACCAACGGAACTATTTTTTGCCCATCTGGTCGCTTCACGGATCGCTAGAAGCTCCGCCTGATACACTGTGCAATAGGTTGATAGACGGAGCTTAATGGCACGTATTTCTTTTTCGGCGTTCCAGATGGACAATGCTGCCCCCACTCCGCCGTCAATGCCGCTGCCGTCGGTGAATATTCTTGCCTCGTAATTGCTGTTTTGTTCCACTGCAATTTGGTTATCGAGGCAAGTAAATTCCCTGCGGACATTCTCGGCGGGGTGGGGAGCCTCTAGTGCGGGAAACATAGTCTCGATTGACTCGCCCGCCGGCCCCGGGCAGACCACCCCCCTTTTGATCCCGTATAGTAAAGCTGCTTCCTTTACACGGAGATCAAGTGGGAGCAGTCCGGCCAGGACCAGCGCCGCGTTCAAGGAGACTGTGCGATATGATTTGCACATTTTCTGTGCAAATCCTCGTTGCACTGTATTTAATTGTTTTTTAACGCCCAGTCTCTCTACTGCCGGCGCCCAGGCGCTCGCAGCATACAAAATGATGGGTTCGATGACTGCGGTGTACACTGTCCGAATTATGTCGGGATGCAGGCCCCAACTGGCCTTTGCTGCCCTGGCCAGCTGTTGATATATATTTAATGCCTTTTTGCACGTGTTTTGGACATGTTTTTTAAACGATAGTTTATGGTCAATAGTCAGTCCCAAGATCTTTATTTCTTTGACCATAACTATGTCAATCCCTCCCATGTGAAGGCGTGGTTCGTCATATTTCAGCTTCCTTGTTATCAGCATCGCATTTGTTTTTTGAGCTGCAAAGTTTAGTTTATTCATGACGCCCCACGCCCTCACACGCCGGAGTATGTCATTGGCCTGCGTTTCTATTTGCAAGGCCGTTTCGCCGTCGAATGCCAGGATGACATCGTCGGCAAAGGCCTGGCAGTGTACACCCAGTCGTTCCAGTTCTTTTAGAAGGGGATCCAGTAAGAGATTCCAGAGGAGTGGGCCACATATGGAGCCTTGTATACACCCCTTCGTTGTTACAGCACGTGCCTCCTCTCCTCCGTACCTCACTGTGACCTGTCGGTCTGTCAGATAATTATCTATTACCCGTCTAAGATTTATGGGACATTTCTCTTCCGCCAGTCGTAGTTTTATCATGGGCCACCAGGCTCCATCGAATGCCCCCTCTATGTCCAACGATACTACGGTGATAAGTCTCTTTTCTTTTAACTTTTGGTTAATATGCTGCGTTAGGACATAAAGGGAGTCCTCGGTACATCGCTGTGGCATAAACCCGTATTGGCGGGTACTAAACTTTGGCAACAGGTGGTGTTTTAGTCGGGCTGTCACCATTTTCTCAAAGATTTTTCCCAATACCGGCAGAAGTCCGATTGGTCTATAAGACTTGGGGATGCCGTAGTTGTCCCTTCCCGGTTTACGGAGGATGACAACCACTGCCTCCTTCCACAGCTTTGGAAAACAGCCGTACTCCAAGCACTTATTTATTAGTCCCAGATACAATTCCGAATCGGACCTTATTGCTTTAGCGCAAATATCCGCAGTGAAGCCCTCCACCCCAGGGGCCTTCTTTGGATTAAACGAATCCATTGCCATTTCGAGTTCCGCCATAGTAAATGGTGGGTCACATACTGCTTGATGGTCTCCATCATTTACCTTTTCTGCTTGGGCTCTAATTTTGCGATGTGATTCGTTGTCCTCCAGTTCTGAGTCTCCTGGGTAGAAGGTCCTCGCCAACAATTTTGCCGACTCCTTTGCATCCAATGTTTTCCCGTCCTTCACCAGTAATTGGTCTTCCCCTCTATCTGTAGTTTTAGATATCACCCTATAGATCCCCTCCCAAAGTCCTTCCCTATCCTGTTTTCCACAGAATTCCTTCCAGCTTTCAGTTTGTTTATTTTTCACCTCTGTCTCATATCTTTCTTTCTTTTGCAGGTATTGTTCTACGACCTTGGCTCTTCGGACAGGCGCAGCGCATCGGATCCTGTTTTTGTAAGTAGCTACTTCTTTTTTCATTTTTTCCAGCTCATCGGACCACCACGGCACTTTTAGGGTTTGTTTGTTGCTCTTCTTCGGAATAGCTTTAGCACAGATTTCCGTGATCATTTTATTGTATTTTTCTAACGCTTCCTCCGTTTTATCACTATTGTTTATTTGCTTCATATCTTCTTTAGTTAATTTGTATTTTATTTTTAGTTTATTAAATTCTTCTTGAAATAAATTCCAATTTGCTTTTCTTGTGTTGTATTTTCTTGTAGTTCGTTCTATTTTTATACCCTTAGCTCGCTTTAAGTTTATATTAAAAGTCATTCCGTTATGGTCAGCACATGTTAAGTCTTCCACCACTTTCCATTTGTCGATTAAGTCGATCATATCCGGTGAACATGCCGTTACATCCACAAAACTTGTAAGGCGCGTGTTTCCCCTGATAGTGTCAAAGGTTGGCGTCCCTCCGTGGTTCAATATGTGGTAATCCAGCTCATGAAGGGTTTCCGCCATTTCCCGTCCTCTGGGGTCTATTTTTGGGCTCCCCCACCACGAACTTTTTGAGTTTGTGTCTCCTCCGAGTATGATTTTGGTGTTGAAAGTTTTTGCCACCTGCCTCAGATTCCTCAAGTATGGCTCTAAAGGCACGTCCGGTTCGAAGTAAAAAGAGACCAGGGCTATTTTCCAGGCGCTAGTACGGACCTCTACTACTACCATGTTGGGGGTGGTTAATTCTGGATGTTGAATTACGTCAAGATCCGGATTAAAAACAATTATGGCAGCCTTTACCGTTTTTCCCCCTGCGCACTGGTAGATCCTTACGCCCTGGCGGCTTTTCAGCGACATACTATTACCGGTGTACGGTTCTTGAATTAATGCTACAGCAGAACCCCGTTTCGTAGCCTCAATAAACAACTCATTTGTAGCAAGTCTCTTTCTTTGCAGGTTTGCCTGTACAATCTGATATGGGGTTGGGGTGCCGTGTGCAACTTTAGCAATACGCTACGGCTGACCTTGCCACGGCATCCCAGCGCCTCTGCACTGGACACTCTCTGTCAAAGGCGTTATGGTCTGTGCGGGTCAATTCCGCGTTTTTGCAGTTTCGGCAACATGGAGTCCCTCCTGCCTGCCAGTCCGGGCAATCGAATCTCAGGTGGGTGCCCCCGCAATGGCTGCAGAGGTCCACCGTGTCCTTACAGAATCTCCGAGTGTGCCCGTAGCCCAGGCATCTGGAGCACTGCACCAGGGGGGTCTGGTCTTCCACTCTTATGACTTGTAGGTCTATTCTGAGAGTGCCTACACTGTTGACCCGCTGCCATATAGTGGGAGAGGTACTAATTACGATGTGCGCTGTATGGGGGTTACGCGCCTTTTTTCTGTACTTTATCTCAACTCGGTTTTCTTCCTTGCTGAGACCGTCGAACACTTGTTTGTTTTGGTTCCGCATTGCTTTCATGACGTCTTCATCAGTGTGTTGACTGAGCACTCCCCTTAAGATAAGTAGTGGGTCTTTATTTTTTACTTCTTCTACTCTAAGCTTTTTCCCCGATTTCTCTATTCTTTCTCTAACTTTCTCTCTTTCTTGGGCCGTACCACAGCTCATCACTATCTTTCTATCTTTGGCTTTTCTTACTTTCTCTACCTTAACCCATCCTTCTTTGGCGTCCACTGCTTCTCTGACCTTCATTAGCACTTCTTCTCCGGTTTCGGTTTCGTCTTCCGATGTGATTACAAGGGAGTGCAGTGCCCCACGCCCTGGATACGATATTTTTGATTGACCACCAAGGACTGCTCCTGCGTAGGTCGGCTGGGTAAGGGTAATCTTTTGTTTCTCGAGTATTTCCTTTAGTTCTTGCATTTTTGTGTTATTTTCTTCCACTAATTTTGCCTGTATCTCGAGCTGTTTGAGTAAACTATTCCCTTCTTCAATTTTATTTTCTGTTCCTGAAAAATCAGGGCACGGCGTTACTTGACTTTGACTTTGAGCTGGTCTTGGTTTGCTTTTTGCGTCGAGTTCACTCTCCTTTACAAGGTAATAAAGCCTTTCTACGGCTTGCGTTACACCGGCCTTGATGTCAGCCCTCAAATTACGCGAGTTATTTAAGTGAAGCTTTGCCTTTGTCAGACAAGCTTTTGCTTCCGCTGTTCTGTCCTTGTAGACAGTTTTGGGGGAGTTATTTGGTTCAGTCTGCGCATGTTTCGTGGTTTCCTTGCTTTCATTTGTTATAATTTGCTTCGCTTTCATTATAGCAGGACCAGCCTGCATTGTCTTTGTTGTGACGGGGGTAATGTCTGTGTTGGGCCCCATCTCCCATTCACCAATACTTTTCCTCACTGATAACGTCACTGTTTTTGGTGGGGATCTTTGCATATCACCTTCAACACCCTGTTGTTTAGTTGGGGTCCTTCCCATCATATTGTTGGAGGTATGCGTCAAAATTTTTAAAAGAAGATTTGTATAAGTTTTATAAATAAAATAAATAAAAACTAAGTCTTTCTGCAGCTCTATTTAGAGCTCGCTTGTCTATACGGCCAAAAAGCCTTCGTTCTTTTTAATATATAAGTGCCGCCGATCCCAAATACTGCGATCTAAGAGTTTTGTTCTGCTTTCACTTTTGGCCCTGTCGGCTGCCGAGTTTACCTACCTGATGAAACCAGGGTGGGCGGGAGGGCGATTTTTTGCCGATTTGCGGCGGAAACGCTACAAATCGACGCGGGGCGGTGAGGAGTAGACGAGAAAAATTTAAAAACAAGAAAAAATTTGAAGAAAAATGCGTTAGGAGCGAAAAACTGATGAAAAATTGTCCAAAATTGAGTTATATGAAATTTGGTAAGTAATAGGTGAGTTTACAACTGAATCTACTTTTAATCTATCGCAAAGCTATTATTTTGGGATAAGTAAATGTATTTATAAGCGGCAGCAAAATCAGACTAAGATTTGGGAACCCAAAATTTTGAATCTATATACGTAATTTCGGTATAAGGTAAACTTTTGGTACCTAAAATTTAGAAAAATGTGAATAAAACCAAAACTACTGAGCCGATTTCTACAAATCAAACGTCAATCGACGCGGCGCGACTGGAGGAGTCAAAAAGGTAAGTAAACTAAATTAATTTTGAAGAAAAATTTTTGGTAAAAAATAAAAATGTAAAATTTTGATGTTTTAAATTGACTACAGGTGGCCTGGAGAGCTGATTTTTTGCCGATTTGCGGCGGAAACGCTACAAATCGACGCGGGGCGGTGAGGAGTAGACGAGAAAAATTTAAAAACAAGAAAAAATTTGAAGAAAAATGCGTTAGGAGCGAAAAACTGATGAAAAATTGTCCAAAATTGAGTTATATGAAATTTGGTAAGTAATAGGTGAGTTTACAACTGAATCTACTTTTAATCTATCGCAAAGCTATTATTTTGGGATAAGTAAATGTATTTATAAGCGGCAGCAAAATCAGACTAAGATTTGGGAACCCAAAATTTTGAATCTATATACGTAATTTCGGTATAAGGTAAACTTTTGGTACCTGAAATTTAGAAAAATGTGAATAAAACCAAAACTACTGAGCCGATTTCTACAAATCAAACGTCAATCGACGCGGCGCGACTGGAGGAGTCAAAAAGGTAAGTAAACTAAATTAATTTCGAAGAAAAATTTTTGGTAAAAAATAAAAATGTAAAATTTTGATGTTTTAAATTGACTACAGGTGGCCTGGAGAGCTGATTTTTTGCCGATTTGCGGCGGAAATGCTACAAATCGACGCGGGGCGGTGAGGAGTAGACGAGAAAAATTTAAAAACAAGAAAAAATTTGAAGAAAAATGCGTTAGGAGCGAAAAACTGATGAAAAATTGTCCAAAATTGAGTTATATGAAATTTGGTAAGTAATAGGTGAGTTTACAACTGAATCTACTTTTAATCTATCGCAAAACTATTATTTTGGGATAAGTAAATGTATTTATAAGCGGCAGCAAAATCAGACTAAGATTTGGGAACCCAAAATTTTGAATCTATATACGTAATTTCGGTATAAGGTAAACTTTTGGTACCTAAAATTTAGAAAAATGTGAATAAAACCAAAACTACTGAGCCGATTTCTACAAATCAAACGTCAATCGACGCGGCGCGACTGGAGGAGTCAAAAAGGTAAGTAAACTAAATTAATTTTGAAGAAAAATTTTTGGTAAAAAATAAAAATGTAAAATTTTGATGTTTTAAATTGACTACAGGTGGCCTGGAGAGCTGATTTTTTGCCGATTTGCGGCGGAAACGCTACAAATCGACGCGGGGCGGTGAGGAGTAGACGAGAAAAATTTAAAAACAAGAAAAAATTTGAAGAAAAATGCGTTAGGAGCGAAAAACTGATGAAAAATTGTCCAAAATTGAGTTATATGAAATTTGGTAAGTAATAGGTGAGTTTACAACTGAATCTACTTTTAATCTATCGCAAAGCTATTATTTTGGGATAAGTAAATGTATTTATAAGCGGCAGCAAAATCAGACTAAGATTTGGGAACCCAAAATTTTGAATCTATATACGTAATTTCGGTATAAGGTAAACTTTTGGTACCTAAAATTTAGAAAAATGTGAATAAAACCAAAACTACTGAGCCGATTTCTACAAATCAAACGTCAATCGACGCGGCGCGACTGGAGGAGTCAAAAAGGTAAGTAAACTAAATTAATTTTGAAGAAAAATTTTTGGTAAAAAATAAAAATGTAAAATTTTGATGTTTTAAATTGACTACAGGTGGCCTGGAGAGCTGATTTTTTGCCGATTTGCGGCGGAAACGCTACAAATCGACGCGGGGCGGTGAGGAGTAGACGAGAAAAATTTAAAAACAAGAAAAAATTTGAAGAAAAATGCGTTAGGAGCGAAAAACTGATGAAAAATTGTCCAAAATTGAGTTATATGAAATTTGGTAAGTAATAGGTGAGTTTACAACTGAATCTACTTTTAATCTATCGCAAAGCTATTATTTTGGGATAAGTAAATGTATTTATAAGCGGCAGCAAAATCAGACTAAGATTTGGGAACCCAAAATTTTGAATCTATATACGTAATTTCGGTATAAGGTAAACTTTTGGTACCTGAAATTTAGAAAAATGTGAATAAAACCAAAACTACTGAGCCGATTTCTACAAATCAAACGTCAATCGACGCGGCGCGACTGGAGGAGTCAAAAAGGTAAGTAAACTAAATTAATTTCGAAGAAAAATTTTTGGTAAAAAATAAAAATGTAAAATTTTGATGTTTTAAATTGACTACAGGTGGCCTGGAGAGCTGATTTTTTGCCGATTTGCGGCGGAAATGCTACAAATCGACGCGGGGCGGTGAGGAGTAGACGAGAAAAATTTAAAAACAAGAAAAAATTTGAAGAAAAATGCGTTAGGAGCGAAAAACTGATGAAAAATTGTCCAAAATTGAGTTATATGAAATTTGGTAAGTAATAGGTGAGTTTACAACTGAATCTACTTTTAATCTATCGCAAAACTATTATTTTGGGATAAGTAAATGTATTTATAAGCGGCAGCAAAATCAGACTAAGATTTGGGAACCCAAAATTTTTTTTTTTTTTTTGGGTTAGGTTAGGTTAGGTTAGGTTAGGTTAGGTTAGGTTAGGTTAGGTTAGGTTAGGTTAGGTTAGGTTAGGTTAGGTTAGGTTAGGTTAGGTTAGGTTAGGTTAGGTTAGGTTAGGTTAGGTTAGGTTAGGTTAGGTTAGGTTAGGTTAGGTTAGGTTAGGTTAGGTTAGGTTAGGTTAGGTTAGGTTAGGTTAGGTTAGGTTAGGTTAGGTTAGGTTAGGTTAGGTTAGGTTAGGTTAGGTTAGGTTAGGTTAGGTTAGGTTAGGTTAGGTTAGGTTAGGTTAGGTTAGGTTAGGTTAGGTTAGGTTAGGTTAGGTTAGGTTAGGTTAGGTTAGGTTAGGTTAGGTTAGGTTAGGTTAGGTTAGGTTAGGTTAGGTTAGGTTAGGTTAGGTTAGGTTAGGTTAGGTTAGGTTAGGTTAGGTTAGGTTAGGTTAGGTTAGGTTAGGTTAGGTTAGGTTAGGTTAGGTTAGGTTAGGTTAGGTTAGGTTAGGTTAGGTTAGGTTAGGTTAGGTTAGGTTAGGTTAGGTTAGGTTAGGTTAGGTTAGGTTAGGTTAGGTTAGGTTAGGTTAGGTTAGGTTAGGTTAGGTTAGGTTAGGTTAGGTTAGGTTAGGTTAGGTTAGGTTAGGTTAGGTTAGGTTAGGTTAGGTTAGGTTAGGTTAGGTTAGGTTAGGTTAGGTTAGGTTAGGTTAGGTTAGGTTAGGTTAGGTTAGGTTAGGTTAGGTTAGGTTAGGTTAGGTTAGGTTAGGTTAGGTTAGGTTAGGTTAGGTTAGGTTAGGTTAGGTTAGGTTAGGTTAGGTTAGGTTAGGTTAGGTTAGGTTAGGTTAGGTTAGGTTAGGTTAGGTTAGGTTAGGTTAGGTTAGGTTAGGTTAGGTTAGGTTAGGTTAGGTTAGGTTAGGTTAGGTTAGGTTAGGTTAGGTTAGGTTAGGTTAGGTTAGGTTAGGTTAGGTTAGGTTAGGTTAGGTTAGGTTAGGTTAGGTTAGGTTAGGTTAGGTTAGGTTAGGTTAGGTTAGGTTAGGTTAGGTTAGGTTAGGTTAGGTTAGGTTAGGTTAGGTTAGGTTAGGTTAGGTTAGGTTAGGTTAGGTTAGGTTAGGTTAGGTTAGGTTAGGTTAGGTTAGGTTAGGTTAGGTTAGGTTAGGTTAGGTTAGGTTAGGTTAGGTTAGGTTAGGTTAGGTTAGGTTAGGTTAGGTTAGGTTAGGTTAGGTTAGGTTAGGTTAGGTTAGGTTAGGTTAGGTTAGGTTAGGTTAGGTTAGGTTAGGTTAGGTTAGGTTAGGTTAGGTTAGGTTAGGTTAGGTTAGGTTAGGTTAGGTTAGGTTAGGTTAGGTTAGGTTAGGTTAGGTTAGGTTAGGTTAGGTTAGGTTAGGTTAGGTTAGGTTAGGTTAGGTTAGGTTAGGTTAGGTTAGGTTAGGTTAGGTTAGGTTAGGTTAGGTTAGGTTAGGTTAGGTTAGGTTAGGTTAGGTTAGGTTAGGTTAGGTTAGGTTAGGTTAGGTTAGGTTAGGTTAGGTTAGGTTAGGTTAGGTTAGGTTAGGTTAGGTTAGGTTAGGTTAGGTTAGGTTAGGTTAGGTTAGGTTAGGTTAGGTTAGGTTAGGTTAGGTTAGGTTAGGTTAGGTTAGGTTAGGTTAGGTTAGGTTAGGTTAGGTTAGGTTAGGTTAGGTTAGGTTAGGTTAGGTTAGGTTAGGTTAGGTTAGGTTAGGTTAGGTTAGGTTAGGTTAGGTTAGGTTAGGTTAGGTTAGGTTAGGTTAGGTTAGGTTAGGTTAGGTTAGGTTAGGTTAGGTTAGGTTAGGTTAGGTTAGGTTAGGTTAGGTTAGGTTAGGTTAGGTTAGGTTAGGTTAGGTTAGGTTAGGTTAGGTTAGGTTAGGTTAGGTTAGGTTAGGTTAGGTTAGGTTAGGTTAGGTTAGGTTAGGTTAGGTTAGGTTAGGTTAGGTTAGGTTAGGTTAGGTTAGGTTAGGTTAGGTTAGGTTAGGTTAGGTTAGGTTAGGTTAGGTTAGGTTAGGTTAGGTTAGGTTAGGTTAGGTTAGGTTAGGTTAGGTTAGGTTAGGTTAGGTTAGGTTAGGTTAGGTTAGGTTAGGTTAGGTTAGGTTAGGTTAGGTTAGGTTAGGTTAGGTTAGGTTAGGTTAGGTTAGGTTAGGTTAGGTTAGGTTAGGTTAGGTTAGGTTAGGTTAGGTTAGGTTAGGTTAGGTTAGGTTAGGTTAGGTTAGGTTAGGTTAGGTTAGGTTAGGTTAGGTTAGGTTAGGTTAGGTTAGGTTAGGTTAGGTTAGGTTAGGTTAGGTTAGGTTAGGTTAGGTTAGGTTAGGTTAGGTTAGGTTAGGTTAGGTTAGGTTAGGTTAGGTTAGGTTAG